>CM037873.1:13571018-13594875 GCA_021292105.1 Anadara kagoshimensis
AATAATACAGACATACCCGGAGAAAACAACGGACCTTCAATAATAAGACATACCGGAGAAAACAACGGACCTTCAATAATACAGACATACCCGGAGGAAGCCACGGACCTTCAAATAATACAGACCATACCCGAGGAAGCCACGGACCTTCAATTAATACAGACATACCCGGAGAAAACAACGGACCTTCAATAATACAGACATACCGGAGGAAGCCACGGACCTTCAATAATACAGACATACCGGAGGAAGCCACGGACCTTCAATAATACAGACATACCCGGAGGAAGCCACGGACTTCAATAATACAGACATACCCGGAGGAAGCCACGGACCTTCAATAATACAGACATACCCGGAGAAAACAACGGACCTTCAATAACACAGACATACCGGAGGAAGCCACGACCTTCAATAATACAGACATACCGGAGGAAGCCACGGACCTTCAATAATACAGACATACCCGGAGGAAGCCACGGACCTTCAATAATACAGACATACCCGGAGAAAACAACGGACCTTCAATAATACAGACATACCCGGAGAAAACAACGGACCTTCAATAATACAGACATACCCGGAGAAAACAACGGACCTTCAATAATACAGACATACCCGGAGAAAACAACGGACCTTCAATAATACAGACATACCCGGAGAAAACAACGGACCTTCAATAATACAGACATACCGGAGGAAGCCACGACCTTCAATAATACAGACATACCCGGAGAAAACAACGGACCTTCAATAATACAGACATACCCGGAGAAAACAACGGACTTCAATAATACAGACATACCCGGAGGAAGCCACGGACCTTCAATAATACAGACATACCCGGAGAAAACAACGGACCTTCAATAATACAGACATACCGGAGAAAACAACGGACCTTCAATAATACAGACATACCCAGAGGAAGCCACGGACCTTCAATAATACAGACATAACCGGAGAAAACATCGGACCTTCAATAATACAGACATACCCGGAGGAAGCCACGGACCTTCAATAATACAGACATACCCGGAGAAAACAACGGACCTTCAATAATACAGACATACCCGGAGAAAACAACGGACCTTCAATAATACAGACATAACCGGAGGAAGCCACGGACCTTCAATAATACAGACATACCCGGAGGAAGCCACGGACCTTCAATAATACAGACATACCCGGAGAAAACAACGGACCTTCAATAATACAGACATACCCGGAGGAAGCCACGGACCTTCAATAATACAGACATACCCGGAGAAAACAACGGACCTTCAATAATACAGACATACCGGAGGAAGCCACGGACCTTCAATAATACAGACATACCCGGAGAAAACAACGGACCTTCAATAATACAGACATACCCGGAGGAAGCCACGGACCTTCAATAATACAGACATACCCGGAGAAAACAACGGACCTTCAATAATACAGACATACCCGGAGAAAACAACGGACCTTCAATAATACAGACATACCCGGAGAAAACAACGGACCTTCAATAATACAGACATACCCGGAGAAAACATCGGACCTTCAATAATACAGACATACCCGGAGAAAGCCACGGACCTTCAATAATACAGACATACCCGGAGAAAACAACGGACCTTCAATAATACAGACATACCCGGAGAAAACAACGGACCTTCAATAATACAGACATACCCGGAGGAAGCCACGGACCTTCAATAATACAGACATACCCGGAGAAAACAACGGACCTTCAATAATACAGACATACCGGAGAAAACAACGGACCTTCAATAATACAGACATACCGGAGAAAACATCGGACCTTCAATAATACAGACATACCCGGAGGAAGCCACGGACCTTCAATAATACAGACATACCGGAGAAAACAACGGACCTTCAATAATACAGACATACCCGGAGAAAACAACGGACCTTCAATAATACAGACATACCCGGAGGAAGCCACGGACCTTCAATAATACAGACATACCCGGAGAAAACAACGGACCTTCAATAATACAGACATACCCGGAGGAAGCCACGGACCTTCAATAATACAGACATACCCGGAGAAACAACGGACCTTCAATAATACAGACATACCCAGAGAAAACAACGGACCTTCAATAATACAGACATACCCGGAGAAAACAACGGACCTTCAATAATACAGACATACCGGAGGAAGCCACGACCTTCAATAATACAGACAAACCCGGAGAAAACATCGGACCTCAATAATACAGACATACCCGGAGGAAGCCACGGACCTTCAATAATACAGACATACCCGGGAAAAACAACGGACCTTCAATAATACAGACATACCCGGAGGAAGCCACGGACCTTCAATAATACAGACATACCGGAGAAAACATCGGACCTTCAATAATACAGACATACCGGAGAAAGCCACGGCCTTCAATAATACAGACATACCCGGAGAAAACAACGGACCTTCAATAATACAGACATACCCGGAGAAAACAACGGACCTTCAATAATACAGACATACCCGGAGAAAACAACGGACCTTCAATAATACAGACATACCCGGAGAAAACATCGGACCTTCAATAATACAGACATACCCGGAGGAAGCCACGGACCTTCAATAATAAGACATACCCGGAGAAAACAACGGACCTTCAATAATACAGACATACCCGGAGGAAGCACGGACCTTCAATAATACAGACATACCCGGAAAAACATCGGACCTTCAATAATACAGACATACCGGAGGAAGCCACGGACCTTCAATAATACAGACATACCCGGAGGAAGCCACGGACCTTCAATAATACAGACATACCCGGAGAAAACAACGGACCTTCAATAATACAGACATACCCGGAGAAAACATCGGACCTTCAAAATACAGACATACCCGGAGGAAGCCACGGACCTTCAATAATACAGACATACCCGGAGAAAACAACGGACCTTCAATAATACAGACATACCCGGAGAAAACCACGGACCTTCAATACTACAGACATACCGGAGAAAACAACGGACCTTCAATAATACAGACATACCCGGAGAAAACATCGGACCTTCAATAATACAGACATACCCGGAGAAAACAACGGACCTTCAATAATACAGACATACCGGAGAAAACAACGGACCTTCAATAATACAGACATACCCGGAGGAAGCCACTGACCTTCAATAATACAGACATACCCGGAGGAAGCCACGGACCTTCAATAATACAGACATACCCGGAGGAAGCCACGGACCTTCAATAATACAGACATACCCGGAGGAAGCCACGGACCTTCAATAATACAGGACATACCCGGAGAAAACAACGGACCTTCAATAATACAGACATACCCGGAGAAAACAACGGACCTTCAATAATACAGACATACCCGAGAGAAAACAACGGACCTTCAATAATACAGACATACCCGGAGGAAGCCACGGACCTTCAATAATACAGACATACCCGGAGAAAACAACGGACCTTCAATAATACAGACATACCCGGAGAAAACAACGGACCTTCATAATACAGACATACCCGGAGGAAGCCACGGACCTTCAATAATACAGACATACCCGAGAAAACATCGGACCTTCAATAATACAGACATACCCGGAGAAAACAACGGACCTTCAATAATACAGACATACCCGGAGAAAACAACGGACCTTCAATAATACAGACATACCCGGAGAAAACATCGGACCTTCAATAATACAGACATACCCGGAGAAAACATCGGACCTTCAATAATACAGACATACCCGAGAGAAGCACGGACCTTCAATAATACAGACATACCCGGAGAAAACAACGGACCTTCAATAATACAGACATACCCGGAGAAAACAACGGACCTTCAATAATACAGACATACCCGGAGGAAGCCACGGACCTTCAATAATACAGACATACCCGGAGGAAACAACGGACCTTCAATAATACAGACATACCCGGAGGAAGCCACGGACCTTCAATAATACAGACATACCCGGAGAAAACAACGGACCTTCAATAATACAGACATACCCGGAGAAAACAACGGACCTTCAATAATACAGACATACCCGGAGAAAACAACGGACCTCAATAATACAGACATACCCGGAGAAAACATCGCACCTTCAATACTACAGACATACCGGAGAAAGCCACGGACCTTCAATAATACAGACATACCCGGAGAAAACAACGGACCTTCAATAATACAGACATACCCGGAGAAAACAACGGACCTTCAATAATACAGACATACCCGGAGAAAACAACGGACCTTCAATAATACAGACATACCCGGAGAAAACATCGGACCTTCAATAATACAGACATACCCGGAGAAAGCCACGGACCTTCAATAATACAGACATACCCGGAGGAAGCCACGGACCTTCAATAATACAGACATACCCGGAGGAAGCCACGGACCTTCAATAATACAGACATACCCGGAGGAAGCCACGGACCTTCAATAATACAGACATACCGGAGAAAACAACGGACCTTCAATAATACAGACATACCGGAGAAAACATCGGACCTTCAATAATACAGACATACCGGAGGAAGCCACGACCTTCAATAATACAGACATACCCGGAGAAAACAACGGACCTTCAATAATACAGACATACCCGGAGAAAACAACGGACCTTCAATAATACAGACATACCCGGAGAAAACAACGGACCTTCAATAATACAGACATACCCGGAGAAAGCCACGGACCTTCAATAATACAGACATACCCGGAGAAAACAACGGACCTTCAATAATACAGACATACCGGAGGAAGCCACGGACCTTCAATAATACAGACATACCGGAGGAAGCCACGGACCTTCAATAATACACACATACCCGGAGGAAGCCACGGACCTTCAATAATACAGACATACCCGGAGAAAACAACGGACCTTCAATAATACAGACATACCCGGAGAAAACAACGGACCTTCAATAATACAGACATACCCGGAGGAAGCCACGGACCTTCAATAATACACACATACCCGGAGGAAGCCACGGACCTTCAATAATACAGACATACCCGGAGAAAACAACGGACCTTCAATAATACAGACATACCCGGAGAAAACAACGGACCTTCAATAATACACACATACCCGGAGAAAACAACGGACCTTCAATAATACAGACATACCCGGAGGAAGCCACGGACCTTCAATAATACAGACATACCCGGAGGAAGCCACGGACCTTCAATAATACAGACATACCCGGAGAAAACAACGGACCTTCAATAATACACACATACCCGGAGGAAGCCACGGACCTTCAATAATACAGACATACCCGGAGGAAGCCACGGACCTTCAATAATACAGACATACCCGGAGAAAACAACGGACCTTCAATAATACAGACATACCCGGAGAAAACAACGGACCTTCAATAATACAGACATACCCGGAGAAAACATCGGACCTTCAATAATACAGACATACCCGGAGAAAACATCGGACCTTCAATAATACAGACATACCCGGAGAAAGCCACGGACCTTCAATAATACAGACATACCCGGAGAAAACAACGGACCTTCAATAATACAGACATACCCGGAGAAAACAACGGACCTTCAATAATACAGACATACCCGGAGGAAGCCACGGACCTTCAATAATACAGACATACCCGGAGGAAGCCACGGACCTTCAATAATACAGACATACCCGGAGGAAGCCACGGACCTTCAATAATACACACATACCCGGAGGAAGCCACGGACCTTCAATAATACAGACATACCCGGAGGAAGCCACGGACCTTCAATAATACAGACATACCCGGAGAAAACAACGGACCTTCAATAATACAGACATACCCGGAGGAAGCCACGGACCTTCAATAATACAGACATACCGGAGAAAACAACGACCTTCAATAATACAGACATACCCGGAGGAAGCCACGGACCTTCAATAATACAGACATACCCGGAGAAAACAACGGACCTTCAATAATACAGACATACCCGGAGAAAACAACGGACCTTCAATAATACAGACATACCCGGAGGAAGCCACGGACCTTCAATAATACAGACATACCCGGAGAAAACAACGGACCTTCAATAATACAGACATACCCGGAGAAAACAACGGACCTTCAATAATACAGACATACCCGGAGGAAGCCACGGACCTTCAATAATACAGACATACCCGGAGAAAACAACGGACCTTCAATAATACAGACATACCCGGAGAAAACAACGGACCTTCAATAATACAGACATACCCGGAGAAAACAACGGACCTTCAATAATACAGACATACCCGGAGGAAGCCACGGACCTTCAATAATACAGACATACCCGGAGAAAACAACGGACCTTCAATAATACAGACATACCCGGAGAAAACAACGGACCTTCAATAATACACACATACCCGGAGAAAACAACGGACCTTCAATAATACAGACATACCCGGAGAAAACAACGGACCTTCAATAATACAGACATACCGGAGGAAGCCACGGACCTTCAATAATACACACATACCCGGAAAAACAACGGACCTTCAATAATACAGACATACCCGGAGAAAACATCGGACCTTCAATAATACAGACATACCCGGAGGAAGCCACGGACCTTCAATAATACAGACATACCCGGAGAAAACAACGGACCTTCAATAATACAGACATACCCGGAGAAAAACAACGGACGTTCAATAATACAGACATACCCGGAGGAAGCCACGGACCTTCAATAATACAGACATACCCGGAGGAAGCCACGGACCTTCAATAATACAGACATACCCGGAGGAAGCCACGGACCTTCAATAATACAGACATACCCGGAGGAAGCCACGGACCTTCAATAATACAGACATACCCGGAGGAAGCCACGGACCTTCAATAATACAGACATACCCGGAGGAAGCCACGGACCTTCAATAATACAGACATACCCGGAGGAAGCCACGGACCTTCAATAATACAGACATACCCGGAGGAAGCCACGGACCTTCAATAATACAGACATACCCGGAGAAAACAACGGACCTTCAATAATACAGACATACCCGGAGAAAACAACGGACGTTCAATAATACAGACATACCCGGAGGAAGCCACGGACCTTCAATAATACAGACATACCCGGAGGAAGCCACGGACCTTCAATAATACAGACATACCCGGAGGAAGCCACGGACCTTCAATAATACAGACATACCCGGAGGAAGCCACGGACCTTCAATAATACAGACATACCCGGAGAAAAAAACGGACCTTCATAATACAGACATACCCGGAGAAAACAACGGACCTTCAATAATACAGACATACCCGGAGGAAGCCACGGACCTTCAATAATACAGACATACCCGGAGGAAGCCACGGACCTTCAATAATACAGACATACCCGGAGGAAGCCACGGACCTTCAATAATACAGACATACCCGGAGAAAACAACGGACCTTCAATAATACAGACATACCCGGAGAAAACAACGGACCTTCAATAATACAGACATACCCGGAGGAAGCCACGGACCTTCAATAATACAGACATACCCGGAGGAAGCCACGGACCTTCAATAATACAGACATACCCGGAGAAAACAACGGACCTTCAATAATACAGACATACCCGGAGAAAACAACGGACCTTCAATAATACACACATACCGGAGAAAACAACGGACCTTCAATAATACAGACATACCCGGAGGAAGCCACGGACCTTCAATAATACAGACATACCCGGAGAAAACAACGGACCTTCAATAATACAGACATACCCGGAGAAAAACAACGGACCTTCAATAATACAGACATACCCGGAGGAAGCCACGGACCTTCAATAATACAGACATACCCGGAGAAAACAACGGACCTTCAATAATACAGACATACCCGGAGAAAACAACGGACCTTCAATAATACAGACATACCCGGAGGAAGCCACGGACCTTCAATAATACAGACATACCCGGAGGAAGCCACGGACCTTCAATAATACACACATACCCGGAGAAAACAACGGACCTTCAATAATACAGACATACCCGGAGAAAACAACGGACCTTCAATAATACAGACATACCCGGAGAAAACAACGGACCTTCAATAATACAGACATACCCGGAGAAAACATCGGACCTTCAATAATACAGACATACCCGGAGAAAACAACGGACCTTCAATAATACAGACATACCCGGAGAAAACATCGGACCTTCAATAATACACACATACCCGGAGGAAGCCACGGACCTTCAATAATACAGACATACCCGGAGGAAGCCACGGACCTTCAATAATACAGACATACCCGGAGGAAGCCACGGACCTTCAATAATACAGACATACCCGGAGAAAACAACGGACCTTCAATAATACAGACATACCGGAGAAAACATCGGACCTTCAATAATACAGACATACCCGGAGGAAGCCACGGACCTTCAATAATACAGACATACCCGGAGAAAACAACGGACCTTCAATAATACAGACATACCCGGAGAAAACAACGGACCTTCAATAATACACACATACCCGGAGAAAACAACGGACCTTCAATAATACAGACATACCCGGAGGAAGCCACGGACCTTCAATAATACAGACATACCCGGAGAAAACAACGGACCTTCAATAATACAGACATACCCGGAGGAAGCCACGGACCTTCAATAATACAGACATACCGGAGAAAACAACGGACCTTCAATAATACAGACATACCCGGAGAAACATCGGACCTTCAATAATACAGACATACCCGGAGAAAACAACGGACCTTCAATAATACAGACATACCTGGAGGAAGCCACGGACCTTCAATAATACAGACATACCCGAAGAAAACAACGGACCTTCAATAATACAGACATACCCGGAGAAAACATCGGACCTTCAATAATACAGACATACCCGGAGAAAACAACGGACCTTCAATAATACAGACATACCCGGAGAAAACATCGGACCTTCAATAATACAGACATACCCGGAGAAAACATCGGACCTTCAATAATACAGACATACCCGGAGAAAGCCACGGACCTTCAATAATACAGACATACCCGGAGAAAACAACGGACCTTCAATAATACAGACATACCCGGAGAAAACAACGGACCTTCAATAATACAGACATACCCGGAGGAAGCCACGGACCTTCATAATACAGACATACCCGGAGAAAACAACGGACCTTCAATAATACACACATACCCGGAGAAAACAACGGACCTTCAATAATACAGACATACCCGGAGAAAACAACGGACCTTCAATAATACAGACATACCCGGAGGAAGCCACGGACCTTCAATAATACAGACATACCCGGAGGAAGCCACGGACCTTCAATAATACAGACATACCCGGAGAAAACAACGGACCTTCAATAATACAGACATACCCGGAGAAAACATCGGACCTTCAATAATACAGACATACCCGGAGAAAACAACGGACCTTCAATAATACAGACATACCCGGAGGAAGCCACGGACCTTCAATAATACAGACATACCCGGAGAAAACAACGGACCTTCAATAATACAGACATACCCGGAGAAAACATCGGACCTTCAATAATACAGACATACCCGGAGAAAACAACGGACCTTCAATAATACAGACATACCCGGAGGAAGCCACGGACCTTCAATAATACAGACATACCCGGAAAAACATCGGACCTTCAATAATACAGACATACCCGGAGAAAACATCGGACCTTCAATAATACAGACATACCCGGAGGAAGCCACGGACCTTCAATAAGCGATCTGACAAATTTCCTTGCATAATGGTCTATCCGTTTGAAATCAACATATAGCTAGGTGTTTTGACCACTCGGCCCCAGAAGGCCCGAATATGAAATGGAATAAAATATTGTCTAAAAACATATGAAATAATAACTCAAAATTAATATTGTATCAAATTTAATATTCAACTGACAATGTGTATTTGTTACGTAAATAACATGTGGAGTAAGCATTAACAATTGCAACTAGATCTGTCTTTTGAGAGCCAAATGCCTCCGTCCCTACCATTTAATGTTTCCCGTGACCTCTTGACTTTTCCTATATGACCTTGGTTCAAGGTCAAGACACACCTTTCGACCATGAAGATTATTCACGTCAAGTTTTTGACGGTCGTCAAATGCAGCTTCGAGATATGGCTCTGACACGATTTTACACGGACAGACGGATATACAGACGGACAGACATGCGGCGATTCCTATATAACCCCCCTAAAACTAGTTTGCAGGGGGGTATAATTATATCATTATTTCGCAAATATAAAACTTATTTTCTGAACAAGCACTATACAACAACTCTGTGGCATTTGATTGAACGAAAGAGCAGTTTTGAGTAGGAACATTTATCGTTGCTAATTCACCAGTTTGCTGCACCCAGTAACCCTCTAAACCTGAAAAAAAAATGTTAGATCAGTTATCACCAACTACGATTTATTCCGTTAAACATATATGAACATGGTAAAACTAATATGATTTACATTTTTATGAGAGATTACAAATATTACACAAATGGAAGTTAATTTCATCTAAATTAGTCACAACAATAAAAATGAGTGTTTTGTCTGTTCTTATAGTCCGTGAACTACGTGGAACAACCATGCAGCCTCCGACAGGATTTCCGACATCACTCTCTTCTGGTACCTTAAGATATCTAGTAATGAATTCAGGATGTTCCCCAGAAAAAGTTGGACCCTATTACATCTAAAACTTCCATATTTAAGAGTACTTGATAGTTTTCAGTACATGTTTGTACCCGGGATAGGGGGTATCTTTATCTTTGATTTCAATGATATTTTTAAATATATATTATATTACTAGTAGGCAGCATTGTTTAGGGAACATGTTTAACTTTTATAACATACAAAGGTGATTGGTGTATCTGCTACTATGACGTAAGAATGACGCTATAAACTTTATTTATTATTTTTTTTAGAAAGAAAACACTATAGAATCGTGACAAATATGCTTTATAAAATTTATCCGGAAGGGTAAGCACCTCTTGTTTAGCTACAATGTATAAAAGAAACAAAGAACTATGGGACGTCAAATATATCCATGGTAATGTCTAGTACAGAGACATTATTTTCAAAAATACCTACCGGATAAATGGTTTTGAATAGAATGTAGTTTAACATTTGAATCTATCCTTGCTAGTGTGCCGTATTGACTTGTAGAACAGGTTTCGTTGGCAGCATACCAAGTCACTTCTGTTTCAAATGTTTTGAAGCAAAGCCGAATATCTTCGTCCCATTGATAGGAGTTTGGACATATATCTATAATAGTAATAAAGTAAACCAAATGTAGCTTGTATTAACCAATGCCAACAAAAACGCAAAACAAATACATGTGCAACCGAAATAAAAAATAAGACGGGTGTAGGAAAACTTCGACTCCAGTATATCCAAGTTGTAATGGAACTAAACTGACCTTGGTCAAGTATCTTGTAATTTGCTTAACAGATGTACAATATTGAACAATTACCCAACGGCAAAATACTTTACTTGAGGTTATATTTTTGTCTGGTTCATTTTGGAGTCTGAGATATATTTGAAGTTTTACTTTTTCTAGAGGGTTAAAGCAGGAGACATAACCAGACAAGGATTGGAACCAAACACGAAAAACAAAAATATTCAGTATGAAAGAAACAGGCACAAATAACAATATACCCATCAATACACTTTAAGATTGTTATGCTAATTTATTTTACACACCCTCTTGTTATTATTTAACGAGACATGGTGGGTGTGATAGGATTTTTTCCTAAATGGACCGTTTTAGTTTTTGAAAAATAAAAGTCTTAATGCCATTGTACTATAAAAAAACTAACAGTATTATGTGTGAATTTTTAGATATCGGCTCCTATAAAGGTCTATTTTACTTTTTCTCAGCAAGCCAATCTTTAGGCTCTCGTATGCTAAAATTTCAAAAACGAGGGGGTTTTCCCGTCTATGATTGTTCTCCTCGGAGGACCAACTTTAACGTTATTGTTTCTGAAAGTATTTTCAAAACGCAATCATTACAAGTTTTCACAAAATAAGTCCTCTCAAGAGAAAATGGTCAATTTTTTTAAACTCAAGGAAAAACAAGTTTACGAAAATGAAGTGTTCGCTGTTGGTAGACCTGGTCTAATTATAGAATGCGAAATCCCCAGGTGTTTAAAATACATTGTTACGTCATGTATATCTATTTCCGCAGAGGGCAATCTAAAATGCGCCTATCAATCCCGCCATACCTCTTTATTGTTTACTTAAAATTTTGTTTATTCGGAGGTTTAAGATATGGTATCATAACAAAATGAATACTTTCGTTGTTTTGTCACTTTTTCTAAATAACTTCGTTATTGAGTTTATAGATCTCAACTACCAGAATATTCATAAATTAGTATTGTAGTTTGGATGTGACCAGTTATCCTTGCACTCAAATACATATTCCAGCGCCTTTCATACAATATACAAGTAAGATTAAAACAAACACGCACTTGATAAAATACATAAAAAGAAATTCTAACTGTCATTTTTGTAAATACGCACCTCAACAGATCATGTCATGGGGATGGACTCCGATCCTTGGAGCCCGTAAGTTGGAATGTGTTAAAAATTATTTCGCAATTTGCAGAGAAAGAAGATATATACAAGTTATGCTTCCGTGTGCAGTTTGGTTTAACAATTTCTTGCCACGTTTTATGTGCGTCACATTCTACATAAGGAATGTCGCTGATGCCACTTCTGTAGCCAGTATCACAGGTATAAGTTCGTTGTTGATTATACAATGTGGATCCGTTATTCACGACTGCCCCGTGATATTCTGGAGGATCTCCACAATCTATATCTGAAACAAATATTATAGGTTAATATACTGTAAAATCACGATTATCTGAATGACCTATGCCATATGTCGGCTAAAAGGGCGTGTTAATCTTACAATCTTCCAAAAGAGGTATGGCGGGTTTGATAGGCGCTTTTCACATTGCCCCCTGCTTGAATGAATGAATGACGTACAACGATGTATTTTTAGACACCTGAGGATTTCGCGTTCTATAATTAGAACAGGTCTATGAAAAACAAGCGCTTCGGTTTTGTAAACTTGTTTTTCCTTAAAGAGCCGAAGATATTTAACAAACCTTAACATCCATAATCTTCATTTTCATCTTTATACAATAAACAGAAAAACTTAAACAATAAAGTATTAACTTACATCATGGTTCACTAAGAATTCACGGGTGATGTGTGTGTGTGGATTTATTGTATAAAAATGTAACCTGACTTGATCTGCTAGTAGTGTTTTGAAAGAAAATAATGCTCATTTTTAAAAACTAATATTTGTAAAGGAAAAATTTAATAATAGTATTTAATAAAGAAAAAAATAATAAGAAGAAGAAGAATAAATAAAAAGATATCCGGATGGGATTTGAACCCATGCCGTACAGGTTGCAAAGCGTCCTCGCTACCCACTGAGCTAACCACAGCAATTACTGCCAGCCGTGTTAAAATGGAACATTAGTTATATGTGCAATGGTCAGTTTTAATTTTCCCTAATTTTCAAAAATTGACCACTTTCTCCTAAGAGGACCAATTTTTTGAAAACTCGTAATGATTGCATTTTGAAAATATTTTCAGAAACAACAACGTAAAAAATGGTCTTCCGAGGAGAACACTTTGATAATAATTATCAAAGACGGGAAACCCCGCTAATTTTTCATATTTTAGGATAATATAGCACAAAGATGAGCGTATTAAAAAAAATACAAATAAAATAGACCTTTGTTCGAGCCAAAATCTGAAAGTCCACATAAAATACTGCTGCTTTATTATTTAAGTGCAAGAATATTTAGACTTTTATTTTTCAAAAACCAAAACGGTCCATTTAGGACAAAATCCCATCAAACCCGCCATACCTCTTTGACGTTGTCGTCGGTTGCGTCGTAAAAAGGGAAAACGTTTTTTGTGTCACCTCATTACTAGCGTTTTCTTTATTCACAACGAGTTCTAGGTACTCTAATCATTCCACGAAACTTGACAAAATTATGCATTTTCAATCAAGAAAAACGGCACTATAAATACAATTCACATTAAACAGTATACGAAAGAACCCTGTGAATGTTACTTCTAATTGTTTTGGTTTAAAACCACTACCATTTTAGTCTTAAGTCTTGGTCCTCTAACACCTCTCTGGAATCATAACCCTCCATCTAAGGAGCTGACTCAATGAATTCCATTATGAAAAATTACTTACAACTACAACTTGGTGTAATTACTTCTGTCCATACCGCGTTGGAATTGCAGATTAAAACACCCTCTTGTGGTTGTTCGAACCCTGCTTCACAAGTATAGTTCCTGTAATCGCCAATATAAGACGTTCCATTGGGTAATATTGTGTTATTGTACGGTATTGGTGGCCCACAACCATAGGCTGCAAAATATCAGCATATATGTGCATATATCGAATTATCCAAGACTGAAGCTAAAATGATAATGTTTATATATTACATAAGTTAAATGTTGAATGGTCAATTCAGTCTGTTTGAAATCTAAACATAAAAAGTCAACTTCATCTATTCAGAACAGACTTATTGAAAGTTTGACACTATATGCTAACGAATTTGAAACTTATTTTGACCAAGTACAGACTTGTCAAATGGGTGTCACAGTGCCGCATTGATAGCTCATTATAATTATGATATCTTGTAAGCAATCTCAGCAGAAGCTATCTAAAATTCAGCAGCTTTTTCGGTGACTTGGTCACGTGACAGAAGTCGGACTTCCACTCGTTTACCACTTATTAAACTAGCGATGTGTTTGTGTAGTTGTTGCCATGGTACTCGAGTATAAAACGCTACTATTACAATTGTCGATATCACAAAAAACACATAGGAACTTAATGAAAGGAAACAAACTATACAATTGTTTACAACAATATTTTGAAGGGAATTGGAAAGTTTTCAAAGGGGCACACGCAAGTTGTCACAAGTCATTGTAATAAAGATGCAGTTAGCAAGCACTTGCATTCACACAGCGCCATCAGTAACATTTTGAAACCTTGGATACATTGACATTTTAAAAGTTTAACAGCTAATATAACAATTTATTGTTGCTAAGACCGATGCTATTATTTGTTCATAACGTCGACAATATTAAAATTTATTTATCATAAATTTGTTTATTTTCAAAACCACGTCTTTAGAACAAACATAATCATGTTTACACTGAATATTATAAATGTCAATGTTTGTAAATAGAGCACACAATAAAAGTATTTCAATTATCAGTACTGAGATAGCTTTTTAGTTGTCCATTTATAATAATCAACTAAATGTATCATGTATTTTGTTTTTTGTCTAAAATTCATTAGAACTTATTTGTTTAAAACACGTTTTTCAAAGTCAATGTCTAGTTTTATATTTTGGATGATTATCTTACTGCGCATGTTTCTGTAATACAAAAAGACGATTTTTAATATGAATTTCTAAGGGTAGGTGTAACGGTCATGTTTCAATGAATTGGTATAGCCGTCAAAAATACTATTCGATGTGTACCGAGGTTATGTAGCGGTCAAAATTATCAATATTTATCTATGTTTTACAAAAACCAAGAATATAAATCATACTTGGTTAAAATATTTTCAAAGGGGTCATTCAGTTGTATATACTTTTCATTAACATCGAAATGCACTTCAATATACCCATATATGAAATAAAGTGAATACATCCGTGTTTATCGAGAATACAATTCAATGCCAAGGACATGTTTGTTAAATTGGACAGTCATTTTACGATTAACAGATCATACCATTTAAACATTGTCAATGTTCTTTCTTAGCAGTATTGTTATCGTCGTTTCGAGATCATTTTATTACGGTCCTGTGCCTTTATTTGTGTATAGTCAAAGGATCACAAGTATATATCGGACATATTTTATCGTAACTTGTGTTGACCGCATTGATATATCTATCTGTTTACTTTTACAATAATTTTAATAATTTTGCATTGTATTTTAACACAACAATTCCGAAACTTATATTAAACTGTTCTATAGATAATTACCCGTTTGGTCATCTATATGAATGAAATGTTATTTATAAATTGGCAATTTTGATGAACAGTCATAAAACCTATAATTTGAATCACTTGACCAAGTACATGTAGATATTAAACATCCTTACAATATTGGAGGATCAATTAGATGACAAGACTACAGTACATGTATAGTAATCTTGTCCAATCAGTGCATACATCTTGATCTGTGATATGCCGATACTGTACGTGTACTAATTTTAGCGGGATTCTAATATTAGCGCCTTTCGCGCTCCAGTTATTGCGCTAATTTAAGTGCAGTGCTAAAATATCTCCGTATTAAGGGGACAAATTGCTGTGTGATAATACAGATCCCGTCCACTGTCCCACTATCGTCTGTTATGATATTGAACAGAATATTTGCATTTAAGTGGATCTTAACAATGTCTTCACTTACCTTATGTATGGCCTCGCGGATACCAGTTTTAATCCATCCATGTTCCATAGATGCGTGGGTTGTTTCCCGTGTGCTGACCCAAGCCATCAATAGTCAAAAATGTTCTTGCCTTATGTGCGCGAATTTATGAATGCGCTTATTAGTCTTCACCCCCTCAGAGCGCTAAAATTTGAGTGCGCTAATTTAAGTACACGTACAGTATGTAGCTTTAAATGTGTTGTCTGTAGACCAAATATAATTAATGTAAAAAATATCATTTAACAACTTGCGTTATTGAATCAATACGTGTGAAAAATCTGGCTACTCAATAATGATTCCACAAACCTTGATCAAATTGGCCAATATAAAAACAAGTGCAAAGATGGCTAATTCTATTCCATCATCAATAATACAATCCAATAAGCATCTGTACAAAATAAAACCGTTTTGATTAAAGTTGTTATTCGAAGACCGTTCTCCAGACAATCCATTTCGTTTTACATACAGATCTGGTAATATCCACTTACTTGAGCAGTTATACGTGAAGTCTGACCAATCGCCATTCTCCATACAAACAACATAGGGTAGCATGTTTGTAAAACTTGCGGATGATTTGTATCCATCTTTACAAGTATAATTAAGTGTAGACCCTATCTTCGAGTTTACGCCATTGACAGTCCCGCCCAATAATGCGGGGGGCCTTCCGCAACCTTAAGATAGAAAAAATAAAATAAGAACACAAACATAACAACAGAGAGAGAGAGAGAGAGAGAGAGAGAGAGAGAGAGAGAGAGAGAGAGATATTTGGTATTTGAAAAGATTCTGAATCTACTGTCAAAATGGAAGATGATAACTGAAATGTTACTACAGCAACGTATCCAAGAGTAGTGTGGTTCTACATTTACTGACACAGTTCTAGGATATAGGCGTCTGATTAAAACCATATACATGTCTCTGTAACTGATTCTATACATGGTCAAGGTACAGCGCCTAGTATATGATTATAGAACCCTTTCCTTAGCAAAAAAGTTCAACATTATTCCCTGTTTAAGGTACAACCATTTCTGCATTTGTCATGGTCTAATGTCAACACAATTTATTTGGCCATTATTAGGTCCTCTTACCTCGGCAAACCGTTTCTACATTTGGCACAGTCCAATGTCAACACAGAGAAAATGGTCAATTCCAGATGTACTTACCTCGGCAAACCATTTCTACATTCGTCCAGGTTCCTTTGTCAACACATGTTATATGGTCAGCACCAGATGTACTTACCTCGGCAAACCATTTCTACATTGGCCCAGGTTCCTTTGTTAACACAAGTGATATGGTCAGCACCAGATGTACTTACCTCAGCAAACCATTTCTACATTCGTCCAGGTTCCTTTGTCAACACAAGTGATATGGGCAGCACCAGATGTACTTACCTCGGCAAACAATTTCTACATTGGCCCAGGTTCCTTTGTTAACACGAGTGATATAGTCAATACCAGCTGTACTTACCTCGGCAAACCATTTCTACATTCGCCCAGGTTCCTTTGTTAACACAAGTGATATGATCAGCACCAGGTGTACTTACCTCGGCAAACCATTTCTACATTTATCCAGGTTCCTTTGTTAACACAAGTGATATGATCAGCACCAGATGTACTTACCTTGCCAACAATTTCTACATTCGTCCAGGTTCCTTTGTCAAGACATGTGATATGATCAGAACCAGATGTACCTACTTCGGCAAACTATTTCTACATTTGTCCGGGTTTCTTTATTAACACAAGTGATATAGTCAGTACCAGATGTACTTTCCTCGGCAAACCATTTCTACATTCATCCAGGTTCCTTTGTTAACACATATGATATGGTCAGCACCAGATGTACTTACCTCGGCAAACCATTTCTACATTCGTCCAGGTTCCTTTGTCAACGATGTGATATGATCAGCACCAGATGTACTTACTTCGGCAAACTATTTCTACATTGGTCCGGGTTCCTTTATTAACACAAGTGATATGGTCAGTACCAGATGTACTTACCTCGGCAAACCATTTCTACATTCATCCAGGTTCCTTTGTCAACACAAGTGATATGGTCAGCACCAGATGTACTTACCTCGGCAAACCATTTCTACATTCGTCCAGGTTTCTTTGTCAACACAAGTAATATGATCACCACCAGAGGTACGTACCTCGGCAAACCATTTCTACATTCGTCCAGGTTCCTTTGTCAACACAAGTAATATGGTCAGCACCAGAGGTACTTACCTAAACAAGCTATTTCTATATTCATTCAGGTTTCTTTGTCAACACATGTGATATGATCAGCACCAGATGTACCTACCTCGACAAACCAATTCTACATTCGTCCAGGTTCCTTTGTCAACACATGTGATATCATCAGCACCCAATGTACCTACCTCGGCAAACCAATTCTACATTCGTCCAGGTGCCTTTGTCAACACAAGTGATATGGTCAGCACCAGCTGTAATTACCTCGACAAACCAATTCTACATTCATCCAGGTTCCTTTGTCAACACAAGTGATATGATCAGCACCAGATGTACTTACCTCGGCAAACCAATTCTACATTCGTCCAGGTTCCTTTGTCAACAAAAGTGATATGGTCAGCACCAGGTGTACTTACCTCGGCAAACCAATTCTACATTCGTCCAGGTTTCTTTGTCAACACAAGTGATATGATCAGCACCAGATGTACTTGCCTCGGCAAACCATTTATACATTCGTCCAGGTTCCTTTGTCAAAACATGTGATATGATAAGCACCAGATGTACTTACCTCGGTAAACCATTTCTTCATTGGTTCAGTTTCCTTTGTCAACACATGTTATATGGTCAGTACCAGATGTACTTACCTCGGCAAACCATTTCTACATTCGTCCAGGTTCTTTTGTAAACACATGTGATATAGTCAGTACTAGATGTACTTACCTCGGCAAACCAATTTTACATTCGTCCAGGTTCCTTTGTTAACACATATGATATGGTCAGCACCAGATGTACCTACCTCGACAAACCAATTATACATTCGTCCAGGTTCCTTTGTCAACACATGTGATATGATAAGCACCAGGTGTACTTACCTCGGCAAACCATTTATACATTGGTTCAGATTCCTTTGTCAACACAAGTTATATGGTCAGCACCAGGTGTACTTACCTCGGCAAACCATTTCTACTATCGTCCAGGTTCCTTTGTCAACACATGTGATATTGTCAGCACAAGATGTACTTACCTCGGCAAACCATTTCTATCTTCGTCCAGGTTCCTTTGTCAACACATGTGATATGGTCAGCACAAGATGTACTTACCTCGGCAAACCATTTCTACTTTCGTCCAGGTTCCTTTGTCAACACATGTGATATGGTCAGCACAACATGTACTTACCTCGACAAACCATTTCTACATTCGTCCAGGTTCCTTTGTCAACACAAGTGATATGGTCAGCACCAGATGTACTTACCTCGACAAACCCTTTATACATTGGTCCAGATTCCTTTGTCAGTACATGTGATATAGTCAGCAACAGATGTACTTACCTCGGCAAACCATTTATACATTCGTCCAGGTTCCTTTGTCAAAACATGTGATATGATAAGCACCAGATGTACTTACCTCGGCAAACCATTTCTTCATTGGTTCAGTTTCCTTTGTCAACACAAGTGATATGATCAGCACCAGATGTACTTACCTCGGCAAACTATTTCTACATTCGTCCAGGTTCCTTTGTTAACACATATGATATGGTCAGCACCAGATGTACTTACCTCGGCCAACAATTTCTACATTCGTCCAGGTTCCTTTGTCAACACAAGTGATATGGTCAGCACCAGATGTACTTACCTCGGCAAACCATTTCTACATTGGCCCAGGTTCCTTTATTAACACTAGTGATATGGTCATTACCAGATGTACTTACCTCGGCAAACCATTTCTACATTCATCCAGGTTCCTTTGTTAACACATATGATATGGTCAGCACCAGATGTACTTAACTCGGCAAACCATTTCTACATTCGTCCAGGTTCCTTTGTCAACGATGTAATATGATCAGCACCAGATGTACTTACTTCGGCAAACTATTTCTACATTGGTCTGGGTTCCTTTATTAACACAAGTGATATGGTCAGTACCAGATGTACTTACCTCGGCACACCATTTCTACATTTATCCAGGTTCCTTTGTTAACACATATGATATGGTCAGTTCCAGATGTACTTACCTCGGCAAACCATTTCTACATTCATCCAGGTTCCTTTGTCAACACAAGTGATATGGTCAGCACCAGATGTACTTACCTCGGCAAACCATTTCTACATTGGTCCAGGTTCCTTTGTCAACACATGTGATATGATCAGCACCAGATGTACTTACCTCGACAAACCATTTCTACATTCATCCAGGTTCCTTTGACAACACATGTGATATGGTCAGCACCAGATGTACTTGCCTCGACAAACCAATTCTATATTCGTCTAGGTTCCTTTGTCAACACATGTGATATGATCAGCACCAGGTGTACATACCTCGACAAATTATTTCTACATTCGTCCAGGTTCCTTTGTCAACACAAGTGATATGGTCAGCACCAGGTGTACTTACCTCGGCAAACCATTTCTACATTCGTCCAGGTTCCTTTGTCAACACATGTGATATGGTCAGCACCAGAAGCATGATAAAAGTATGGTCGACAAGCTAATTTACGAACATCTCCGACAATATCGACATCATGATTCCCAGGCCTTATCAAAACACTTGGTACACTGGTTGTGGGGACTTGACATATCACTACAACAAATAAAACCCTACATTAAAATGTGTTAATCAAAATGACTAATGCATCGCGTGCTTATAAATCATTCTAACATAAGCCAGCTATGGTATATCAAACGATATACCCATCGCTGTTCCGTTTTAATGACGTACTCCCATGCTTATCTTATGACGTCATGCTATCTGAGCGAACAATGGTTGTGACGTAATTTTCATTTGTTTCAATAAACCAATAGGAAAATGTACTTCCGAAGAAAGCATTCGCAATATTTACTTCAATCTTTTTTTTATTTTAGTAATGTTAGAATTGAAATAATCAACATTTGCCCGTGGAATATCAAATAATACACAGGTCGTCGTTAACATAATTATTTTTGAAAGAAACCATTAAATGACCATCATGATGAACAAATAATTATACGCGTATTTTGTAACGTGTGTGTTTTGAATCTTCAAATGACATTTTCATTTAATTATTTATTTTTAAGTGACCAAAGTACATTGCTAGTCAATTTTGATAAAGAATATTGACGTAAAAATTTCAAAACATGTTTGCAATTACCAAAATACTATGTCCTTCATTTTAAAAACAAAATACTGAAAACAAGTCTTTTAAAAACTGCAACAAAAACGACCTAAGCGTCTTCTATCTGTTACATTCTATATGTTTGAATTATATCATTAAAATTGTCATGTGACATAAGGGATGACTAAAGTTTCCCAAATGGTCTAAATCTACAAATGTATGATAAACAATTGATTCTGTTAAAGTTATCGTAACAATTAAAATTAGAGTCAAATACCCCTCGCCCGCAACATTAAATGTTTTCCTGCGACCTTGATATGACACACCTTTGGACTGGAAATGTTATTCATGTGAAGTTTCATGATATTCGTATAAAACAATTGTGATATATACCCCGGACACGATTTAACACGTACTGACAGACATGATCATTCCTATATACTCCCCCCCCTCAAAGTAGATTGAGGGGTGTTCGTTTGAGGGGGGCGTCTAGTTTGAGGGGTGTAAATACAAACAAACAAAATAACTTTTTTATTTAATATCTAGTGTTGTAGTTTTTAACATCTACATTATTTCAAACATGAAAGTATTGATTTTTCTTATTTAACGAATTTGAATAATGCGTTTTTTGAATCTCAATCTCAATTAAATTGAATTTTCGAATTCAAGCATTTATATTAAGTACTTGTACACATATTCTTGTTTCAAAATTCATTTACTCTGATAAAATGAAGTGTTTCCTAATTGCTTTACTCATTATTACGTCACCTTTGATGTAATTATGAAATTTAATATCGAGAACATTTAGACAATAATGCTAAATCATTGATAACATAATGAATTAAAGATTAATTAAAAAAATATAATAAGTGTAATAATTTGTCACCGTTTGACGAAAACAAAGTAAAGAATTTAGCGTCATTTGGCCTGGTTCTGTAAGAAATGCTGTATTGTTTGGATTTTGTAAAATCGTTACTTCTGTTAATTAATAAAAACAAGCTTATTCTGCAGCGTTTTTGTAAAACATAAAAGTAAAAAACAATATTAATTAGGAAGGTTTCGATAAACCAGAACCATAATCTACTATCTACGCGAAATTTCTAGAATTGATTTGCAGTTTGATTGTTGATGTTAACGTTCATCCCAGTGACTTTGAAAACTTCATTAAACCCAAATGCGTCCCATGGCTAAATACCAAAGCCATTTAACGCCCCGGAATCGTCATGACAATTCTTTTCAGTGAATTTAACAAGATGCCAAATCGATAAATAATGGCCAGCTGAAATATATAAAGAGAACATTAAAAAACGAAACCCAAATGTCAAAATTTTTATTATTATTTTATTATTTTCATTAATGCAAACAATTTTTCCGATATACATAGCTATGCTAACAGCTTTATATATTTTTTCAGATAATTAACCACTTCAGTATATTTCGCATCTGGGACTTTGGCATTTGAGCCCATGACCTTGTACCTATTTATCAAAACGACCTTTGTATCAATACTTACGATATTCTGATATACATGTTTATACAATACGTTAATAGTTTTCAAGATAATTAACCATTCGTGTATTCTTTTGCATCTATGACCTTGACCTGTGAACCCAAGACCTTCATCTATATATCAAAATGACCGATGTATCAACACCTACAATATTCTGATAAATATTCCTACACAAATTTTATAGTTGTCCTGATAATTAAACATTTTAGTATTCTTTTGCATTTGTGACCTTGACTTTTTAATCCATGACATTCAACTATATATCAAAATTACCCTTGTATCAATACCTATAATATGCTGTATACATGCTTATACAAAAACGTTTAAATCTTTCCACATAATTAACCATTTGTGTATTCTTTCGCATTTGTGACCTTGGCCTTTGAAACGATGTCGTTCATCTATGTGTCAAAATCATCGTAACATCAATATCAACATTATTTCTTATATACATGCCTTTACAGGAAGTTGATCGGGTTTCAATTGACCTTTTGAAGGTCATTACAGAATATATCAAAACTGGAACCCTCTTTCTTTATCTTTTGAAATAGTCAAAATGTAACAAT